>JBBDGP010003369.1:347500-356770 GCA_037952835.1 Lithobates septentrionalis
GTAAAATAAATAAGAAAAAAAAAAATTTACTTTTTACACCTTTTTTTAAAACATTTTCTATCCTTGCTTTAAAAAAAAAAAGATGTAAAAAGTAAAATAAATAAGAAAAAAAAATATTTTACTTTTTACACCTTTTTAAAACATTTTTTTTCTGGATTTAAAAAAGGTGTAAAAAATAAAATAAGAAAAAAGTAAAATAAGTAAAAAGTATTTTTTTTTCTTATTTATTTTACTTTTTACACCTTTTTTAAATCAAGAAAAAAAAAAAAATCAAGCGCCCTGTGCCTCCGCGCTCGCACGCAGAAGCGAACGCATACGCAAGTCGTGCCCACATATGTAAACCGGTGTTCAAACCACACATGTGAGGTATCGCCACCATCGTTAGAGTGAGAGCAATAATTCTAGCACTAGACCTCCTCTGTAACTCTAAACAGGTAACCTGTAAAAAAGGTTTAATGCGTTGCCTATGAAGATTTAAGTATCGTAGTTTGTCACCCTTCCACCAGCATGCGCAATTTTAAAGCGCAACATGTTAGGTATCTATTTACTCGGCGTAACATCATCTTTCATATTAGACAAAAAAAACTGGGCTAACTTTACTTTTTTGTTTTAATTAAAACAAAAAAAAAATTACCCCCCCCCCCCCCCCCTAAAAAAAAAAAATTGCGTTTGTAAGACTGCTGCGCAAATATGGTGTGACATAAAATATTGCAACGACCGCCATTTTATTCGCCATTTTATTCATAAAATGTTTAGGGATTATAAGTAATTTTCTAGCAAAATAATACGGATTTTAACAAATGTCAGGAAAAGGCTTAGGGCATAAAGAGGTTCTAAAACGCACGGCGCGTATTTTTGCTCTTTTTTAATTCCTACATGTCCTCTGATGTGCAATTCCTCACATTGCCCACAAGAGGGAGACGTTTTCCACCATAATAATAATAATGAGCAGCGCCTGGCAGCCTCTTACCCGCTAGTCAGGGAGACCTGCAGGTTGTAGCAGGGGATGAGCGGGGCTTCCGAGAACTCAAACAGGAAGTCGTCTTCCTCCTCCTTCTCCCCTTCCTCCTTCTTGGACGTCTCGGAGGGGTCTAGGAGAACGTTGTGGCAAACTTCATCCTTCGCATCTGCAAAAAAAAAAATGTTCCTGCAAATTATAACAACGACCTGAAGATTCCTCCCCTCCCTGTCCTGCATGAGATGAGGTCGGGTCACCTTCCTAGTCTGTGCTGGGGACCTCTGCTGGACGCTGGGTGTAATGCTGAGAAGTAGGGACGCTGTGCATGCGGCTCCCCCCAACACAACACATTCATTTCCTTTAAAGCTGAACTTTAGACTGTTTAGACGTGGTCTTCCCTGGTACCTTCTTTCTCATCAGCATGCTTATTACATTTAAAAGAAAAAAATCTTTGCATTTTCATTACAGACCTTATTTTAGACCTGGTGATGTCATCACTGGGTCTCTGTGCTTCTCAATGCAATGCAGGCAGATCATGGCTGGTGGGAGCTTCATGAAAACATCTTGGCATCGGGCCTCAGCACTCCTTTCAAAAACCCTCAGCCCTGATGCAAGCAGTAACCCGTCTCTTGGGAGGAGTTACGCAACTAAAGTGTAAAAAAAAGCCTTGATGGGTGGAAGTCAGACTGGGCGTTCCTTGGCAGGCTGTATTTGCATGCAGATCAGGCTAGGAAATGCTGACATACAGGGAGGTTTCTATTGTGAGCCAAACAAGGAGTTTACCTCCCCCAAGGCGACCACACATCCAGTTCTGGGAGGGAATCCACTGACGTCCTCCCAAGCCGAGCACCGGGCTCTAATCACTGTGTTCGAAGAAATCCACTGATCACAGATTGGGGTAAAGAGCCAATCACAGCAGCTCTTTACCATGTGATCAGCTGTGTCCAATCATAGCTGATCATGATGTAAACACACTTGCCGGTTATCAACATTCCTTTCCTCAAGGAAAGAGGAGAGATGGTAACTGGCTACTGTGACAGGGGGACATTTACAGTGTCCCGATTATAAGTGCCACCCCAACAGTGCCCATTAGTGCCCATTAGTGTCGCCTCAACAGTGCCCATCCGTGTCGCCCTCAACAGTGCCCATCCGTGTCGCCCTCAACAGTGCCCATCCGTGTCGCCCTCAACAGTGCCCATCCGTGTCGCCCTCAACAGTGCCCATCCGTGTCGCCCTCAACAGTGCCCATCCGTGTCGCCCTCAACAGTGCCCATCCGTGTCGCCCTCAACAGTGCCCATCCGTGTCGCCCTCAACAGTGCCCATCAGTGTCGCCCTCAACAGTGCCCATCAGTGTCGCCCTCAACAGTGCCCATCAGTGTCGCCTCAACAGTGCCCATCAGTGTCGCCTCAACAGTGCCCATCAGTGTCGCCTCAACAGTGCCCATCAGTGTCGCCTCAACAGTGCCCATCCGTGTCGCCTCAACAGTGCCCATCCGTGTCGCCTCAACAGTGCCCATCCGTGTCGCCCCAACAGTGCCCATCAGTGTCGCCCCAACAGTGCCCATCAGTGTCGCCCCAACAGTGCCCATCAGTGTCGCCTCAACAGTGCCCATCAGTGTCGCCTCAACAGTGCCCATCAGTGTCGCCTCAACAGTGCCCATCAGTGTCGCCTCAACAGTGCCCATCAGTGTCGCCTCAACAGTGCCCATCAGTGTCGCCTCAACAGTGCCCATCCGTGTCGCTCTCAACAGTGCCCATCAGTGTCGCCCCAACAGTGCCCATCAGTGTCGCCCCAACAGTGCCCATCAGTGTTGCCTCAACAGTGCCCATCAGTGTCGCCTCAGTGCCCATCCGTGTCGCCCTCAATAGTGCCCAGTGTCGCCCCAACAGTGCCCATCAGTGTCGCCCCAACAGTGCCCATCAGTGTTGCCCCAACAGTGTCGCCTCAACAGTGCCCATCAGTAACACCTCAACAGTGCCACCTATCAGTGCCACATATCCTCTGCCCTGCTGACTCCGTCCCATGTCCCGCTGACCCCATCCTCTGCCCCATTGACCACATATGTGGCATTTAGACAAATCATGTTTCAGGGTCTGGGGTGGGACAAATTTAGATTGGGGGGGGATCTTAGTCTTGCCCGGGGGCAGCACAAAAAACACACAATCCACCATTGCTTACATCCGATGCTCGGCCTCTGCGGTTAAAGGAATGGAAATCAATGAATGAAATGGACGGGACAAGGCTGTGAAAAGGGCTGGATGATGCTGGACATCCACCAGCAAGGAACTGGCAGGGGAAAGGCTCTACCTGACTTGCTGCAGCTTCTAGTGCACATGGTGAGAAGCTCACAGTGTGCGGTGATATCGGAGTAAGCCATTTTATCCCAGGAGAGAGTCAACTGAACACGAGTCTTACCTAGTACGGAGCTACTGTAGAAGTCCATGATGCCCGGGGGTCGCCGTCGGAGCGTCCTCGCAGGTCTGACAGGTAATCTGTACAGAGAGAAGAAGATAGACGGGTGAGAGCCAGGAGGAGACAAACATCCAGGGTCCGGAGCTCCAAACCACAACTACACCCGAGTCCGTGTCCGGAGAGTGACCGGTGCGCCCTCCATGCAGCTCTTAAAGGATAAATATCTAATACATTGCAGTATAGACCCTGTGCACCACTGTGCGTTCATCCTGGGTGCGTCCAATCCCCGCGGCTTCCTGCACCCAGGAGGCACAGGAGCCGTACCCATCCCCCCCGCCTGAGGCTCATCATAGTCCAGTACTCCGAGCTCTGCTCATATGTCCCGAAACACACGGACCCCAAAACCCAGGAACAGCCAATCAGCCACTGAGTACATCAGCCTATCACAGACTCAGGCAGGCTGCCGGGGGTGGGGCCACTTCCACGTCCCCCAAAAATGTCAGGATTGAGTGCTCAGGGTGCAGGTGATCATACCAGTCTGTTTTTGTTTTTAGACCCCTCCCCCCCCTTTATTTTCACCTGGTGATGCCAAGAATAAGATCCCTCCTGTCCTCGGGTGACAACGCTCAGTCCTGTACTGTATCTATGGAGGGGAAGTGTTGTCACCGCAGGGCAGGGCTACCAGCAGGAAGATTTCACCCAGACCCAGGAGCCACCACTATGCAACCAGCTAGGACTATATACAGTGCCTAATACAGACTATATACCCCCAGCTGTATACAGACTATATACCCCGAGCTGTATACAGACTATATACCCCCAGCCGTATACAGACTATATACCCCCAGCTGTATACAGACTATATACCCCCAGCTGTATACAGACTATATACCCCCAGCTGTATACAGACTATATACCCCCAGCTGTATACAGACTATATACCCCCAGCTGTATACAGACTATATACCCCGAGCTGTATACAGACTATATACCCCAGCCGTATACAGACTATATACCCCGAGCTGTATACAGACTATATACCCCGAGCTGTATACAGACTATATACCCCGAGCTGTATACAGACTACCCTGTTTCCCCGAAAATAAGCCCTACAAGGACTTTAACTAGGGCTTATTTGGGGGGTAGGGCTTATATTGCAGCCATCACCGACAATCACGCTAGGTCTTATTTTCGGGGAAACAGGGTATATACCCCGAGCTGTATACAGACGATATACCCAGAGCTGTATACAGACGATATACCCAGAGCTGTATACAGACGATATACCCCGAGCTGTATACAGACGATATACCCCGAGCTGTATACAGACGATATACCCCGAGCTGTATACAGACTATATACCCCGAGCTGTATACAGACTATATACCCCGAGCTTTATACAGACTATATACCCCGAGCTTTATACAGACTATATACCCCGAGCTGTATACAGACTATATACCCCGAGCTGTATACAGACTATATACCCCGAGCTGTATACAGACTATATACCCGAGCTGTATACAGACTATATACCCCGAGCTGTATACGGACTATATACCCCGAGCTGTATACGGACTATATACCCCGAGCTGTATAGGACTATACCCCCAGCTGTATACAGACTATATACCCCGAGCTGTATACAGACTATATACCCCGAGCTGTATACAGACTATATACCCCGAGCTGTATACGGACTATATACCCCGAGCTGTATACGACTATTACCCCCAGCTGTATACGGACTATATACCCCCAGCTGTATACGGACTATATACCCCCAGCTGTATACGGACTATATACCCCGAGCTGTATACAGACTATATACCCCGAGCTGTATACAGACTATATACCCCGAGCTGTATACAGACTATATACCCGAGCTGTATACAGACTATATACCCCGAGCTGTATACAGACTATATACCCCCAGCTGTATACAGACTATATACCCCAGCTGTATACAGACTATATACCCCGAGCTGTATACAGACTATATTACCCCAGCTGTATACAGACTATATACCCCGAGCTGTATACAGACTATATACCCCAGCTGTATACAGACTATATACCCCGAGCTGTATACAGACTATATACCCCGAGCTGTATACAGACTATATACCCCGAGCTGTATACAGACTATATACCCCGAGCTGTATACAGACTATATACCCCGAGCTGTATACGGACTATATACCCCCAGCTGTATACGGACTATATACCCCCAGCTGTATACGGACTATATACCCCCAGCTGTATACAGACTATATACCCCCAGCTGTATACAGACTATATACCCCAGCTGTATACAGACTATATACCCCGAGCTGTATACAGACTATATACCCCGAGCTGTATACAGACTATATACCCCGAGCTGTATACAGGACTATATACCCCGAGCTGTATACAGACTATATACCCCCAGCTGTATACGGACTATATACCCCCAGCTGTATACAGACTATATACCCCCAGCTGTATACAGACTATATACCCCCGAGCTGTATACAGACTATATACCCCGAGCTGTATACAGACTATATACCCCGAGCTGTATACAGACTATATACCCCGAGCTGTATACAGACTATATACCCCGAGCTGTATTACCCCAGCTGTATACGGACTATATACCCCCAGCTGTATACAGACTATATACCCCGAGCTGTATACAGACTATATACCCCGAGCTGTATACAGACTATATACCCCGAGCTGTATACAGACTATATACCCCGAGCTGTATACAGACTATATACCCCGAGCTGTATACAGACTATATACCCCGAGCTGTATACAGACTATATACCCCGAGCTGTATACGGACTATATACCCCCAGCTGTATACGGACTATATACCCCCAGCTGTATACGGACTATATACCCCCAGCTGTATACGGACTATATACCCCAGCTGTATACAGACTATATACCCCGAGCTGTATACAGACTATATACCAGCTGTATACAGACTATATACCCCCCCCAGCTGTATACAGACTATATACCCCAGCTGTATACGGACTATATACCCCCAGCTGTATACGGACTATATACCCCCAGCTGTATACGGACTATATACCCCAGCTGTATACGGACTATATACCCCCAGCTGTATACAGACTAATACCCCCAGCTGTATACAGACTATATACCCCCAGCTGTATACGGACTATATACCCCCAGCTGTATACGGAATATATACCCCCAGCTGTATACAGACTATATACCCCCAGCTGTATACGGACTATATACCCCCAGCTGTATACGGACTATATACCCCCAGCTGTATACGGACTATATACCCCCAGCTGTATACAGACTATATACCCCCAGCTGTATACAGACTATATACCCCCAGCTGTATACAGACTATATACCCCAGCTGTATACAGACTATATACCCCCGAGCTGTATACAGACTATATACCCCGAGCTGTATACAGACTATATACCCCGAGCTGTATACAGACTATATACCCCGAGCTGTATACAGACTATATACCCCGAGCTGTATACAGACTATATACCCCGAGCTGTATACAGACTATATACCCCGAGCTGTATACAGACTATATACCCCCGAGCTGTATACAGACTATATACCCCAGCTGTATACAGACTATATACCCCCAGCTGTATACGGACTATATACCCCAGCTGTATACCCCAGGACTATACCCCAGCTGTATACGGACTATATACCCCCAGCTGTATACAGGACTATATACCCCCAGCTGTATACAGACTATATACCCCCAGCTGTATACAGACTATATACCCCAGCTGTATACAGACTATATACCCCGAGCTGTATACAGACTATATACCCCGAGCTTGTATACAGACTATATACCCCGAGCTTTATACAGACTATATACCCCGAGCTTTATACAGACTATATACCCCGAGCTGTATACAGACTATATACCCCGAGCTGTATACAGACTATATACCCCGAGCTGTATACAGACTATATACCCCGAGCTGTATACAGACTATATACCCCGAGCTGTATACAGACTATATACCCCGAGCTGTATACGGACTATATACCCCGAGCTGTATACGGACTATATACCCCCAGCTGTATACAGACTATATACCCCGAGCTGTATACAGACTATATACCCCGAGCTGTATACAGACTATATACCCCGAGCTGTATACGGACTATATACCCGAGCTGTATACAGACTATATACCCCCAGCTGTATACAGACTATATACCCCGAGCTGTATACGGACTATATACCCAGAGCTGTAGAGGAAGATATAACTAGCACATACGGCCCCTCGCTTTCTACTATAAGTGGAGTTGCACTTTAAGTCATATGACTAGAAAACAAGATCAGGTTCTCCGGCGCCATCCCTGACCTCTGACCCCCAACGTACCGCTCAGGAAGGTCCTCATGGCTTCACTGCTGGCCAGCTTCATAGGCGTCTGTCCGGAGTAGGTGGCCAGCGTGGGATCGGCACCGTAGGAGAGGAGGAGCCACACCGTCTCTATGTTATCGTTGACCACGGCGTCATGTATGGGCCTGTCAGAAGAACATTGGGTGATAAGTGATACAATCCGTTACATACCATTCAATCCCCCTACAAGACTATTGTATATATTGGGGTGGTTGGTGTTCACTCTGATGTTGTTTCTGGAAGCTGTGTACAGCACCCTCCCACCAGCCATGATCTGCCTGCATTGCATAGGGAAGCACAGAGACCCAGTGATGTCACAGAGTCCAAAAAAAAAAAAAAAGGTATGTAATGAAAATTGCCTGCCTTTACAGGAACATGAACTTTAATGACATCACAGTCTTAGTCCGTAGGGTTCCATATTGAGTTGGCCCTCCCTTTGCAGCTATAACAGCTTCAACTCTTCTGGGAAGGCCGTCCACAAGGTATAGGAGTGTGTCTATGGGAATGTCTGACCATTCTTCCAGAAGAGCATTTGTGAGGTCAGGCACTGATGTTGGATGAGAAGGCCTGGCTCGCAGTCTCCACTCTAATTTATCCAAAAGGTGTTCTATCGGGTTGAGGTCAGGACTCTGTGCAGGCCAGTCAAGTTCCTCCACCCCGAACTCTCCGCTGTATAACTCTACATCGGGGGTAGGTGACCTCGGCACTTCAGCTGTGGTGAAACTACAAACCCCATCACACCTCTGCCTCTAGGAGTCATGCCTTCTAGCTGTCAAAAGTCTTGCAATGCATCATGGGACTTGTAGTTCTACAACTGCTGGGAGTAGCGAGGTTGCCTACCCCTGCTCTGTATACATATGCAGCCTGTGCCTCCTGCCTTGTAGTGATTGTACTTCACTGTTCCTCCATCTTTCGGCCCATGAGTAGAGGACAACCCCCCGGGGGGGGGGAGAGACTTGCACCCGTCTATCGCCAGCTTACTTTGCATACTAGGAAACGATTGGCAGCCACCCTCAGACGGGTTGTCACGGTCTCCTGGGCTGGACTTCGCCCTTCGTCATGTGACGTCGCGTAGTGCGTCCCTCCCCCCCATGACACCCACAGAGGGCGGAGCCCAGTATCAGGCTTCAATCATATAGATTTGCATTCAGGGATTTTGAGACGCGAATTACAAAAAAGGGGCGGGGCGACGATTACGGCTGTTCAGCCGCCGTGCCGCGTCCCCGGAGTCCACCTTTTCGAATGGAAAAAAAAAATAAAAATTTATATCTGACCGGTATGCGCCTTTAATTTTGTCCCTGGAACTCCAACAATGCGACTTATAAAAATAGCGGCTACACAAAAGCGAGCCCGGAAGAATGCAATTAATCATCTGTCACTCAAGTATTAATTATGCATATCCAATTAAGCAGCTACCGCTTCGCACATTTTTTTTCTACAGGCGCTACAATATGTGAGACGGGAATGCCAAGC